>JAVLUU010000378.1:5000-12500 GCA_032206185.1 Columba guinea
TTTCTTTCTTTCTTTCCTACGTTCTTTCTTTCTTTCTTTCTTTCTTCTTTTTTTTTTCTTTCTTTCTAATTTCTTTCTTTCTTTCTTTCTTTCTATCTTTCTTTCTTTCTTTCTTTCTTTCTTTCTTTCTTTCTTTCTTTCCTACGTTCTTTCTTTCTTTCTTCTTTCTTTCTTTCTTTCTTTTTTCTTTCTTTCTTTCTTTCTTTCTTTTTTCTTTCTTTCTTTCTTTCTTTCTTTCTTTCTTTCTTTCTTTCTTTCTTTCTTTCTTTCTTTTTAATTTCTTTCTTTCTTTCTTTCTTTCTTTCTTTCATTCCTACGTTCTTTCTTTCTTTCTTTTTTCTTTCTTTCTTTCTTTCTTTCTTTCTTTCTTTCTTTTTTCTTTCTTTCTTTCTTTCTTTTTTCTTTCTTTATTTCTTTCTTTTTAATTTCCTTCTTTCTTTCTTTCTTTCTTTCTTTCATACGTTCTTTCTTTCTTTCTTTCTTTCTTTCTTCTTTCTTTCTTTCTTTCCTTCTTTCTTTCTTTCTTTCTTTCTTTCTTTTTTCTTTCTTTCTTTCTTTCCTTCTTTCTTTTTTTCTTTCTTTCTTTTTTCTTTCTTTCTTTCTTTCTTTTTTCTTTCTTTCTTTCTTTCTTTCTTTTTAATTTCTTTCTTTCTTTCTTTCTTTCCTACGTTCTTTCTTTCTTTCTTTTTTCTTTCTTTCTTTCTTTCTTTCTTTCTTTTTAATTTCTTTCTTTCTTTCTTTCTTTTTTCTTTCTTTCTTTCTATCTTTTTTTCTTTCTTTCTTTTTAATTTCTTTCTTTCTTTCTTTCTTTCTTTCTTTCCTACGTTCTTTCTTTCTTTCTTTTTTCTTTTTTTGTTTCATTCTTTCCAACGTTCTTTCTTTCTTTCTTTCTTTCTTCTTTCTTTCTTTCTTTCCTTCTTTCTTTTTTCTTTCTTTCTTTCTTTTTTCTTTCTTTCTTTCCTACGTTCTTTCTTTCTTTCTTTCTTCTTTTTTTTTCTTTCTTTCATTTAAATTTCTTTCTTTTTCTTTCTTTCTATCTTTCTTTCTTTCATTCTTTCTTTCCCACGTTCTTTCTTTCTTTCTTTCTTCTTTCTTTTTTCTTTCTTTCTTTCTTTCTTTTCTACGTTCTATCTTTCTTTCTTTTTTCTTTCTTTCTTTCTTTCTTTCTTTCTTTTTTCTTTCTTTCCTACATTCTTTCTTTCTTTCTTTTTCTTTTTTCTTTCTTTCTTTCTTTCCTTCTTTCTTTCTTTCTTTCTTTCCTTTTTCTTTCTTTCTTTCTTTCTTTCTTTTTAATTTCTTTCTTTCTTTCTTTCTTTCTTTCTTTCTTTCTTTCCTACGTTCTTTCTTTCTTTCTTCTTTCTTTCTCTCTTTCTTTCTTTCTTTTTCTTTCTTTCTTTCCTACGTTCTTTCTTTCTTTCTTTCTTTCTTCTTTTTTTTTTCTTTCTTTCTTTTCAATTTCTTTCTTTCTTTCTTTCTTTCTTTCTTTATTTCTTTGTTTCTTTCTTTATTTTTAATTTCTTTCTTTCTTTCTTTCTTTCTTTCCTACGTTCTTTCTTTCTTTCTTTTTTCTTTCTTTCTTTCTTTCTTTCTTTCTTTCTATCTTTCTTTCTTTCTTTTTTCTTTCTTTCTTTCTTTCTTTTTTCTTTCTTTCTTTCTTTATTTTAATTTCTTTCTTTATTTTTTTTCTTTCTTTCTTTCTTTTTTCTTTCTTTCTTTCTTTCTTTTTTCTTTCTTTCTTTCTTTATTTTAATTTCTTTCTTTATTTTTTTTTCTTTCTTTCTTCTTCTTTCTTTCTTTCTTTCTTCTTAATTTGTTTCTTTCTTTCTCTTTTTAATTTCTTTCTTTCCTACGTTCTTTCTTTCTTTCTTTCTTTCTTTTTTCTTTCTTTTTTCTTTCTTTCTTTCTTTTTAATTTCTTTCTTTCTTTTTTCTTTCTTTCTTTCTTTCTTTTTAATTTCTTTCTTTCTTTCTTCTTTCTTTCTTTCTTTCTTTTGTTTCTTTCTTTCTTTCTTTCTTTCTTTCTTTCTTTCTTTTTTCTTTCTTTCTTTCTTTCTTTTTAATTTCTTTCTTTCTTTCTTTCTTTCTTTCTTTCTTTCTTTCTTTCTTTCTTTCTTTCCTACGTTCTTTCTTTCTTTTTTCTTTCTTTCTTTCTTTCTTTTTCTGTTTTCTTTCTTTATTTCTTTCTTTCTTTCCTACGTTCTTTCTTTCTTTCTTTTTTCTTTCTTTCTTTCTTTCTTTCTTTCTTTCTTTCTTTCTTTCTTTTTTCTTTCTTTCTTTCTTTCTTTCGTTTTTCTTTCTTTCTTTCTTTCTTTCTTTCTTTCCTTTTTCTTTCTTTCTTTCTTTCTTTCTTTTTAATTTCTTTCTTTCTTTCTTTCTTTCTTTCTTTCCTACGTTCTTTCTTTCTTTCTTTTTTCTTTCTTTCTTTCTTTCTTTTTAATTTCTTTCTTTCTTTTTTCTTTCTTTCTTTCTTTCTTTCTTTCTTTTTTCTTTCTTTCTTTCTTTTTTCTTTCTTTCTTTCTTTCTTTCTTTTTAATTTCTTTCTTTCTTTCTTTCTTTTTTCTTTCTTTCTTTCTATCTTTTTTCTTTCTTTCTTTTTAATTTCTTTCTTTCTTTCTTTCTTTCTTTCTTTCCTACGTTCTTTCTTTCTTTCTTTTTTTCTTTTTTTGTTTCTTTCTTTCCTACGTTCTTTCTTTCTTTCTTCTTTCATTCTTTCTTTCATTCTTTCTTTTTTCTTTCTTTCTTTCCTACGTTCTTTGTTTCTTTCTTTTTTCTTTCTTTCTTTCTTTCTTTCTTTCTTTCCTACGTTCTTTCTTTCTTTCTTCTTTCTTTCTCTCTTTCTTTCTTTCTTTCTTTTTCTTTCTTTCTTTCCTACGTTCTTTCTTTCTTTCTTTCCTTCTTCTTTTTTTTTTCTTTCTTTCTTTTCAATTTCTTTCTTTCTTTCTTTCTTTCTATCTTTCTTTCTTTATTTCTTTGTTTCTTTCTTTCTTTTTAATTTCTTTCTTTCTTTCTTTCTTTCCTACGTTCTTTCTTTCTTTCTTTTTTCTTTCTTTCTTTCTTTCTTTTTTCTTTCTTTCTTTCTTTATTTTAATTTCTTTCTTTATTTTTTTTTCTTTCTTTCTTCTTCTTTCTTTCTTTCTTTCTTCTTAATTTATTTCTTTCTTTCTCTTTTTAATTTCTTTCTTTCCTACGTTCTTTCTTTCTTTCTTTCTTTCTTTTTTCTTTCTTTCTTTCTTTCTTTTTTCTTTCTTTCTTTCTTTCTTTCTTTTTAATTTCTTTCTTTCTTTTTTCTTTCTTTCTTTCTTTCTTTTTAATTTCTTTCTTTCTTTCTTCTTTCTTTCTTTCTTTCTTTTGTTTCTTTCTTTATTTCTTTCTTTCTTTCTTTCTTTCTTTTTTCTTTCTTTCTTTCTTTCTTTTTAATTTCTTTCTTTCTTTCTTTCTTTCTTTCTTTCTTTCTTTCTTTCTTTCTTTCTTTCTTTCCTACGTTCTTTCTTTCTTTTTTCTTTCTTTCTTTCTTTCTTTCTTTTTCTGTTTTCTTTCTTTATTTCTTTCTTTCTTTCCTACGTTCGTTCTTTCTTTCTTTTTTCTTTCTTTCTTTCTTTCTTTCTTTCTTTCTTTCTTTCTTTCTTTCTTTCTTTCTTTCTTTTTTCTTTCTTTCTTTCTTTCTTTCGTTTTTCTTTCTTTCTTTCTTTCTTTCTTTCCTTTTTCTTTCTTTCTTTCTTTCTTTCTTTTTAATTTCTTTCTTTCTTTCTTTCTTTCTTTCTTTCCTACGTTCTTTCTTTCTTTCTTTTTTCTTTCTTTCTTTCTTTCTTTTTAATTTCTTTCTTTCTTTTTTCTTTCTTTCTTTCTTTCTTTCTTTCTTTTTTCTTTCTTTCTTTCTTTTTTCTTTCTTTCTTTCTTTCTTTCTTTCTTTTTAATTTCTTTCTTTCTTTCTTTCTTTTTTCTTTCTTTCTTTCTATCTTTTTTTCTTTCTTTCTTTTTAATTTCTTTCTTTCTTTCTTTCTTTCTTTCTTTCTTTCCTACGTTCTTTCTTTCTTTCTTTTTTCTTTTTTTGTTTCTTTCTTTCCTACGTTCTTTCTTTCTTTCTTCTTTCTTTCTTTCTTTCCTTCTTTCTTTTTTCTTTCTTTCTTTCTTTTTTCTTTCTTTCTTTCCTACGTTCTTTCTTTCTTTCTTTCTTCTTTTTTTTTCTTTCTTTCTTTTTAATTTCTTTCTTTTTCTTTCTTTCTATCTTTCTTTCTTTCATTCTTTCTTTCCCACGTTCTTTCTTTCTTTCTTTCTTCTTTTTTTTTCTTTCTTTCTTCTAAATTTCTTTCTTTTTCTTTCTTTCTATCTTTCTTTCTTTCATTCTTTCTTTCCCACGTTCTTTCTTTCTTTCTTTCTTCTTTCTTTTTTCTTTCTTTCTTTCTTTCTTTTCTACGTTCTTTCTTTCTTTCTTTTTTCTTTCTTTCTTTCTTTCTTTCTTTCTTTCTTTCTTTCTTTCTTTCTTTCTTTCTTTCTTTTTTCTTTCTTTCTTTCTTTCTTTTTTCTTTCTTTCCTACATTCTTTCTTTCTTTCTTTTTCTTCTTTCTTTCTTTCTTTCCTTCTTTCTTTCTTTCTTTCTTTCCTTTTTCTTTCTTTCTTTCTTTCTTTCTTTTTAATTTCTTTCTTTCTTTCTTTCTTTCTTTTTAATTTCTTTCTTTCTTTCTTTCTTTCTTTCTTTCTTTCCTACGTCCTTTCTTTCTTTCTTTTTTCTTTCTTTCTTTCTTTCTTTCTTTTTTCTTTCTTTCTTTCTTTCTTTCCTACGTTCTTTCTTTCTTTCTTTCTTCTTTCTTTCTTTCTTTCTTTCTTTTTTGTTTCTTTCTTTTTTTCTTTCTTTCTTTCTTTTTTCTTTCTTTCTTTCTTTCTTTCTTTTATTCTTTCTTTCTTTCTTTCTTTCCTACGTTCTTTCTTTCTTTTTTCTTTCTTTCTGTCTTTCTTTCTTTCTTTCTGTTTTCTTTCTTTCTTTCTTTCTTTTTAATTTCTTTCTTTCTTTCTTTCTTTCCTACGTTCTTTCTTTCTTTTTTTCTTTCTTTCTTTCTTTTTAATTTCTTTCTTTCTTTTTCTTTCTTTCTTTCTTTCTTTCTTTCTTTTTCCTTTCTTTCTTTCTTTCTTTCTTTCTTTCTTTTTTCTTTCTTTCTTTCTTTCTTTCTTTCTTTTTAATTTCTTTCTTTCTTTCTTTTTTCTTTCTTTCTTTCTTTCTTTTTAATTTCTTTCTTTCTTTCTTTCTTTCCTACGTTCTTTCTTTCTTTCTTTCTTCTTTCTTTCTTTCTTTCCTTCTTTCTTTTTTTCTTTCTTCTTTCTTTTTTCTTTCTTTCTTTCTTTCCTTCTTTCTTTTTTTCTTTTTTCTTTCTTTCTTTCTTTTTTCTTTCTTTCTTTCTTTCTTTCTCTTTTGTTTCTTTCTTTCTTTCTTTCTTTCTTTCTTTTTTCTTTCTTTCTTTCTTTCTTTCTTTCTTTTTTCTTTCTTTATTTCTTTCTTTTTAATTTCCTTCTTTCTTTCTTTCTTTCTTTCTTTCATACGTTCTTTCTTTCTTTCTTTCTTTCTTCTTTCTTTCTTTCTTTCCTTCTTTCTTATTTTCTTTCTTTCTTTCTTTTTTCTTTCTTTCTTTCTTCTTTCTTTTTTTCTTTCTTTCTTTCTTTTTTCTTTCTTTCTTTCTTTCTTTTTAATTTCTTTCTTTCTTTCTTTCTTTCCTACGTTCTTTGTTTCTTTTTTTCTTTCTTTCTTTCTTTCTTTCTTTCTTTCCTACGTTCTTTCTTTCTTTCTTCTTTCTTTCTTTCTTTCTTTTTTCTTTCTTTCTTTCCTACGTTCTTTGTTTCTTTCTTTTTTCTTTCTTTCTTTCTTTCTTTCTTTCCTACGTTCTTTCTTTCTTTCTTCTTTCTTTCTCTCTTTCTTTCTTTCTTTTTTCTTTCTTTCTTTCCTACGTTCTTTCTTTCTTTCTTTCTTTCTTCTTTTTTTTTTCTTTCTTTCTAATTTCTTTCTTTCTTTCTTTCTTTCTATCTTTCTTTCTTTCTTTCTTTCTTTCTTTCTTTCTTTCTTTCTTTCCTACGTTCTTTCTTTCTTTCTTCTTTCTTTCTTTCTTTCTTTTTTCTTTCTTTCTTTCTTTCTTTCTTTTTTCTTTCTTTCTTTCTTTCTTTCTTTCTTTCTTTCTTTCTTTCTTTCTTTTTAATTTCTTTCTTTCTTTCTTTCTTTCTTTCATTCCTACGTTCTTTCTTTCTTTCTTTTTTCTTTCTTTCTTTCTTTCTTTCTTTCTTTCTTTCTTTCTTTTTTCTTTCTTTCTTTCTTTCTTTTTTCTTTCTTTATTTCTTTCTTTTTAATTTCCTTCTTTCTTTCTTTCTTTCTTTCTTTCATACGTTCTTTCTTTCTTTCTTTCTTTCTTTCTTCTTTCTTTCTTTCTTTCCTTCTTTCTTTCTTTCTTTCTTTCTTTCTTTTTTCTTTCTTTCTTTCTTTCCTTCTTTCTTTTTTTCTTTCTTTCTTTTTTCTTTCTTTCTTTCTTTCTTTTTTCTTTCTTTCTTTCTTTCTTTCTTTTTAATTTCTTTCTTTCTTTCTTTCTTTCCTACGTTCTTTCTTTCTTTCTTTTTTCTTTCTTTCTTTCTTTCTTTTTAATTTCTTTCTTTCTTTTTTCTTTCTTTCTTTCTTTCTTTCTTTCTTTCTTTCTTTTTTCTTTCTTTCTTTCTTTTTTCTTTCTTTCTTTCTTTCTTTCTTTCTTTTTAATTTCTTTCTTTCTTTCTTTCTTTTTTCTTTCTTTCTTTCTATCTTTTTTCTTTCTTTCTTTTTAATTTCTTTCTTTCTTTCTTTCTTTCTTTCTTTCCTACGTTCTTTCTTTCTTTCTTTTTTCTTTTTTTGTTTCATTCTTTCCAACGTTCTTTCTTTCTTTCTTTCTTTCTTCTTTCTTTCTTTCTTTCCTTCTTTCTTTTTTCTTTCTTTCTTTCTTTTTTCTTTCTTTCTTTCCTACGTTCTTTCTTTCTTTCTTTCTTCTTTTTTTTTCTTTCTTTCATTTAAATTTCTTTCTTTTTCTTTCTTTCTATCTTTCTTTCTTTCATTCTTTCTTTCCCACGTTCTTTCTTTCTTTCTTTCTTCTTTCTTTTTTCTTTCTTTCTTTCTTTCTTTTCTACGTTCTATCTTTCTTTCTTTTTTCTTTCTTTCTTTCTTTCTTTCTTTCTTTCTTTCTTTCTTTCTTTCTTTTTTCTTTCTTTCCTACATTCTTTCTTTCTTACTTTTTCTTTTTTCTTTCTTTCTTTCTTTCCTTCTTTCTTTCTTTCTTTCTTTCCTTTTTCTTTCTTTCTTTCTTTCTTTCTTTTTAATTTCTTTCTTTCTTTCTTTCTTTCTTTCTTTCTTTCCTACGTTCTTTCTTTCTTTCTTCTTTCTTTCTCTCTTTCTTTCTTTCTTTTTCTTTCTTTCTTTCCTACGTTCTTTCTTTCTTTCTTTCTTTCTTCTTTTTTTTTTCTTTCTTTCTTTTCAATTTCTTTCTTTCTTTCTTTCTTTCTTTCT
>JAVLUU010000378.1:17500-20000 GCA_032206185.1 Columba guinea
CTTTTTAATTTCTTTCTTTCTTTCTTTCTTTCTTTCTTTCTTTCTTTCTTTCTTTCTTTCCTACGTTCTTTCTTTCTTTTTTCTTTCTTTCTTTCTTTCTTTCTTTTTCTGTTTTCTTTCTTTATTTCTTTCTTTCTTTCCTACGTTCGTTCTTTCTTTCTTTTTTCTTTCTTTCTTTCTTTCTTTCTTTCTTTCTTTCTTTCTTTCTTTCTTTCTTTCTTTCTTTTTTCTTTCTTTCTTTCTTTCTTTCGTTTTTCTTTCTTTCTTTCTTTCTTTCTTTCCTTTTTCTTTCTTTCTTTCTTTCTTTCTTTTTAATTTCTTTCTTTCTTTCTTTCTTTCTATCTTTCCTACGTTCTTTCTTTCTTTCTTTTTTCTTTCTTTCTTTCTTTCTTTTTAATTTCTTTCTTTCTTTTTTCTTTCTTTCTTTCTTTCTTTCTTTCTTTTTTCTTTCTTTCTTTCTTTTTTCTTTCTTTCTTTCTTTCTTTCTTTCTTTTTAATTTCTTTCTTTCTTTCTTTCTTTTTTCTTTCTTTCTTTCTATCTTTTTTTCTTTCTTTCTTTTTAATTTCTTTCTTTCTTTCTTTCTTTCTTTCTTTCCTACGTTCTTTCTTTCTTTCTTTTTTCTTTTTTTGTTTCTTTCTTTCCTACGTTCTTTCTTTCTTTCTTCTTTCTTTCTTTCTTTCCTTCTTTCTTTTTTCTTTCTTTCTTTCTTTTTTCTTTCTTTCTTTCCTACGTTCTTTCTTTCTTTCTTTCTTTTTTTTTTTTCTTTCTTTCTTTTTATTTTCTTTCTTTTTCTTTCTTTCTATCTTTCTTTCTTTCATTCTTTCTTTCCCACGTTCTTTCTTTCTTTCTTTCTTCTTTTTTTTTCTTTCTTTCTTTTAAATTTCTTTCTTTTTCTTTCTTTCTATCTTTCTTTCTTTCATTCTTTCTTTCCCACGTTCTTTCTTTCTTTCTTTCTTCTTTCTTTTTTCTTTCTTTCTTTCTTTCTTTTCTACGTTCTTTCTTTCTTTCTTTTTTCTTTCTTTCTTTCTTTCTTTCTTTCTTTCTTTCTTTCTTTCTTTCTTTCTTTCTTTTTTCTTTCTTTCTTTCTTTCTTTTTTCTTTCTTTCCTACATTCTTTCTTTCTTTCTTTTTCTTCTTTCTTTCTTTCTTTCCTTCTTTCTTTCTTTCTTTCATTCCTTTTTCTTTCTTTCTTTCTTTCTTTCTTTTTAATTTCTTTCTTTCTTTCTTTCTTTCTTTTTAATTTCTTTCTTTCTTTCTTTCTTATTTTCTTTCTTTCCTACGTCCTTTCTTTCTTTCTTTTTTCTTTCTTTCTTTCTTTCTTTCTTTTTTCTTTCTTTCTTTCTTTCTTTCCTACGTTCTTTATTTCTTTCTTTCTTCTTTCTTTCTTTCTTTCTTTCTTTTTTGTTTCTTTCTTTTTTTCTTTCTTTCTTTCTTTTTTCTTTCTTTCTTTCTTTCTTTCTTTTATTCTTTCTTTCTTTCTTTCCTACGTTCTTTCTTTCTTTTTTCTTTCTTTCTGTCTTTCTTTCTTTCTTTCTGTTTTCTTTCTTTCTTTCTTTCTTTTTAATTTCTTTCTTTCTTTCTTTCTTTCCTACGTTCTTTCTTTCTTTTTTTCTTTCTTTCTTTCTTTTTAATTTCTTTCTTTCTTTTTCTTTCTTTCTTTCTTTCTTTCTTTTTCCTTTCTTTCTTTCTTTCTTTCTTTCTTTCTTTTTTCTTTCTTTCTTTCTTTCTTTCTTTCTTTTTAATTTCTTTCTTTCTTTCTTTTTTCTTTCTTTCTTTCTTTCTTTTTAATTTCTTTCTTTCTTTCTTTCTTTCTTTCCTACGTTCTTTCTTTCTTTCTTTCTTCTTTCTTTCTTTCTTTCCTTCTTTCTTTTTTTCTTTCTTCTTTCTTTTTTCTTTCTTTCTTTCTTTCCTTCTTTCTTTTTTTCTTTTTTCTTTCTTTCTTTCTTTTTTCTTTCTTTCTTTCTTTCTTTCTCTTTTGTTTCTTTCTTTCTTTCTTTCTTTCTTTCTTTTTTCTTTCTTTCTTTCTTTCTTTCTTTCTTTTTTCTTTCTTTATTTCTTTCTTTTTAATTTCCTTCTTTCATTCTTTCTTTCTTTCTTTCATACGTTCTTTCTTTCTTTCTTTCTTTCTTCTTTCTTTCTTTCTTTCCTTCTTTCTTATTTTCTTTCTTTCTTTCTTTTTTCTTTCTTTCTTTCTTCTTTCTTTTTTTCTTTCTTTCTTTCTTTTTTCTTTCTTTCTTTCTTTCTTTTTAATTTCTTTCTTTCTTTCTTTCTTTCCTACGTTCTTTGTTTCTTTTTTTCTTTCTTTCTTTCTTTCTTTCTTTCCTACGTTCTTTCTTTCTTTCTTCTTTCTTTCTTTCTTTCTTTTTTCTTTCTTTCTTTCCTACGTTCTTTGTTTCTTTCTTTTTTCTTTCTTTCTTTCTTTCTTTCTTTCCTACGTTCTTTCTTTCTTTCTTCTTTCTTTCTCTCTTTCTTTCTTTCTTTTTTCTTTCTTTCTTTCCTA
>JAVLUU010000378.1:122500-127500 GCA_032206185.1 Columba guinea
TTTCTTTCTATCTTTCTTTCTTTCTTTCTTTCTTTCCCACGTTCTTTCTTTCTTTCTTTTTTCTTACTTTCTTTCTTTCTTTCTTTCCTACGTTCTTTCTTTCTTTCTTTCTTCTTTCTTTCTTTCTTTCTTTCTTTCTTTTTTCTTTCTTTCTTTCTTTTTTCTTTCTTTCTTTCTTTATTTTAATTTCTTCCTTTCTTTTTTCTTTCTTTCTTTCTTTCTTTTTTCTTTCTTTCTTTCTTTCTTTCTTTTTAATTTCTTTCTTTCTTTTTTCTTTCTTTCTTTCTTTTTAATTTCTTTCTTTCTTTTTCTTTCTATCTTTCTTTCTTTCTTTATTTCTTTCCCACGTTCTTTCTTTCTTTCTTTCTTCTTTCTTTTTTCTTTCTATCTTTCTTTCTTTCTTTCTTTCTTTCTTTCTTTCTTTCTTTTTTCTTTCTTTCTTTCTTTCCCACGTTCTTTCTTTCTTTCTTTCTTCTTCTTTCTTTCTTTCTTTCTTTTTAATTTCTATCCTTCTTTCTTTCTTTTTTCTTTCTTTATTTCTTTCTTTCTTTTTAATTTCTTTCTTTCTCTCTTTCTTTCTTCCCTACGTTCTTTCTTTCTTTCTTTTTTCTTTCTTTCTTTCTTTCCTACGTTCTTTCTTTCTTTCTTTCTTCTTTCTTTCTTTCTTTTTTCTTCCTTTCTTTCCTATGTTCTTTCTTTCTTTCTTTCTTTCTTCTTTTTTTTTCTTTCTTTCTCTTTAATTTCTTTCTTTCTTTCTTTTTTCTTTCTTTCTTTATTTCTTTTTAATTTCTTTCTTTCTTTCTTTCTTTCTTTCTTTCTTTCCTACGTTCTTTCTTTCTTTCTTTTTTCTTACTTTCTTTCTTTCTTTCTTTCCTACGTTCTTTCTTTCTTTCTTTCTTCTTTCTTTATTTCTTTCTTTCTTTCTTTCTTTTTTCTTTCTTTCTTTCCTACGTTCTTTCTTTCTTTCTTTCTTTCTTCTTTTTTTTTCATTCTTTCTTTTTAATTTCTTTCTTTCTTTCTTTTTTCTTTCTTTCTTTCTTTCTTTCTTTCTTTCTTTCTTTCTTTCTTTCTTTCTTTCCTACGTTCTTTCTTTCTTTCTTTCTTCTTTCTTTCTTTCTTTCTTTCTTTCTTTCTTTCTTTTTTCTTTCTTTCTTTCCTACGTTCTTTCTTTCTTTCTTCTTTTTTTTTCATTCTTTCTTTTTAATTTCTTTCTTTCTTTCTTTTTTCTTTCTTTCTTTTTTCTTTCTTTCTTTCTTTCTTTTCTCTTTCTTTCTTTCTTTTTAATTTCTTTCTTTCTTTCTTTCTTTCTATCTTTCTTTCTTTCTTTCTTTCCTACGTTCTTTCTTTCTGTTTTCTTTCTTTCTTTCTTTATTTCTTCTTAATTTCTTTTTTCTTTCTTTCTTTCTTTCTTTCTTTTTTCTTTCTTTCTTTCTTTCTTTCTTTCTTTTTAATTTCTTTCTTTCTTTCTTTCTTTCTTTCCTACGTTCTTTCTTTCTTTCTTTTTTCTTTCTTTCTTTTTCTTTCTTTCCTACGTTCTTTCTTTCTTTCTTCTTTCTTTCTTTCCTTCTTTCTTTTTTTCTTTCTTTCTTTTTTCTTTCTTTCTTTCTTTCTTTCTTTCTTTCTTTCTTTTTAATTTCTTTATTTCTTTCTTTCTTTCTTTCCTACGTTATTTCTTTCTTACTTTTTTCTTTCTTTCTTTCTTTCTTACGTTCTTTCTTTCTTTCTTTCTTCTTTCTTTCTTTCGTTCTTTCTTTCTTTCTTTTTTCTTTCTTTCTTTCCTACGTTCTTTCTTTCTTTCTTCTTTTTTTTTTTTTCATTTTAATTTCTTTCTTTCTTTCTTTCTTTCCTACGTTCTTTCTTTATTTCTTCTTTCTTTCTTTCTTTCTTTCTTTCTTTCTTTCTTTCTTTCTTTCTTTCTTTCTTTTTTCTTTCTTTCTTTCTTTCTTTTTTCTTTCTTTCTTTCCTACGTTCTTTCTTTCTTTCTTTCTTCTTTTTTTTTCTTTCTTTCTTTTTAATTTCTTTCTTTCTTTCTTTCTTTCTTTCTTTCTTTCTTTCTTTTTTCTATCTTTCTTTCTTTCTTTTTAATTTCTTTCTTTCTTTCTTTCTTTCTTTCTTTCCTACGTTCTTTCTTTCTTTCTTTTTTCTTTCTTTCTTTCTTTCTTTCCAACGTTCTTTCTTTCTTTCTTTCTTTCTTCTTTCTTTCTTTCTTTCCTTCTTTCTTTTTTCTTTCTTTCTTTCTTTTTTATTTCTTTCTTTCCTTCTTTCTTTCTTTCTTTTTCTTTCTTTCTTTCTTTATTTCTTTCCTACGTTCTTTCTTTCTTTCTTTCTTCTTTCTTTCTTTCTTTCTTTCTTTTTTCTTTCTTTCTTTCCTACGTTCTTTCTTTCTTTCTTTCTTCTTTTTTTTTCTTTCTTTCTTTTTAATTTCTTTCTTTCTTTCTTTCTTTCTTTCTATCTTTCTTTCTTTCTTTTTTCTTTCTTTCTTTCTTTCTTTCTTTCTTTCTTTCTTTCTTTCTTTCTTTTTTCTTTCTTTCTTTCTATCTTTCTTTATTTTTTCTTTCTTTCCTACGTTATTTCTTTCTATCTTTCTTTTTTCTTTCTTTCTTTCTTTCCTTCTTTCCCTCTTTCTTTCTTTCTTTCCTTTTTCTTTCTTTCTTTCTTTCTTTCTTTCTTTCTTTCTTTCTTTCTTTCTTTTTAATTTCTTTCTTTCTTTCTTTCCTACATTCTTTCTTTCTTTATTTTTTCTTTCTTTCTTTCTTTCTTTCTTTCTTTCTTTCTTTCTTTTTTCTTTCTTTCTTTCTTTCTTTATTTTAATTTCTTTCTTTCTTTTTTATTTCTTTCTTTCTTTCTTTCTTCTTAATTTCTTTCTTTCTTTCTTTCTTTCTATCTTTCTTTCTTTCTTTCTTTCTTTCCTACGTTCTTTCTTTCTTTTTTCTTCTTTCTTTCTTTCTTTCTTTCTTTCTTTCTTTCTTTTTTGTTTCTTTCTTTCTTTCTTTTTTCTTTCTTTCTTTCTTTCTTTCTTTCTTTCTTTCTTTCTTTCTTTCTTTCTTTTTAATTTCTTTCTTTCTTTCTTTCTTTCCGTTTTCTTTCTTTCTTTCTTTCTTTCTTTTTAATTTCTTTCTTTCTTTCTTTCTTTCCTACGTTCTTTCTTTCTTCTTTTTTTTTCTTTCTTTCTTTCTTTCTTTCTTTCTTTCTTTTTAATTTCTTTCTTTCTTTCTTTCTTTCTTTCCGTTTTCTTTCTTTCTTTCTTTCTTTCTTTTTAATTTCTTTCTTTCTTTCTTTCTTTCTTTCCTACGTTCTTTCTTTCTTCTTTTTTCTTTCTTTCTTCCTTTTAATTTCTTTCTTTCTTTCTTTCTTTCTTTCTTTTTTCTTTCTTTCTTTCTTTCTTTCTTTCTTTCTTTCTTTCTTTCTTTTTTCTTTCTTTCTTTCTTTCTTTCTTTCTTTTTTCTTTCTTTCTTTTTTTTTTTTACTTTCTTTCTTTTTTCTTTCTTTCTTTCTTTCTTTCATTCCTATGTTCTTTCTTTCTTTCTTTTTTCTTTCTTTCTTTCTTTCTTTCTTTCTTTCTATCTTTCCTACGTTCTTTCTTTCATTTTTTCTTTCTTTCTTTCTATCTTTCTTTATTTTTTCTTCCTTTCCTACGTTCTTTCTTTCTTTCTTTCTTTCTTTTTTCTTTCCTTCTTTCTTTCCTTCTTTCTTTCTTTCTTTCTTTCTTTCCTTTTTCTTTCTTTCTTTCTTTCTTTTTAATTTCTTTCTTTCCTTCTTTCTTTCCTACGTTCTTTCTTTATTTTTTCTTTCTTTCTTTCTTTTTTCTTTCTTTCTTTCTTTTTAATTTCTTTCTTTCTTTTTTCTTTCTTTCTTTCTTTCTTTTTAATTTCTTTCTTTCTTTCTTTCTTTCTTTCCTACGTTCTTTCTTTCTTTCTTTCTGTTTTCTTTCTTCTTTCTTTCTTTCTTTTTAATTTCTTTCTTTCTTTCTTTCTTTCTTTCCTACGTTCTTTCTTTCTTCTTTTTTCTTTCTTTCTTTCTTTTTAATTTCTTTCTTTCTTTCTTTCTTTCTTTCTTTCTTTCTTTCTTTCTTTTTTCTTTCTTTCTTTCTTTCTTTCTTTCTTTCTTTCTTTCTTTTTTCTTTCTTTCTTTCTTTCTTTCTTTCTTTCTTTTTTCTTTCTTTTTAATTTCTTTCTTTCTTTCTTTTTTCTTTCTTTCTTTCTTTCTTTCCTTCTTTTTAATTTCTTTCTTTCTTTCCTACGTTCTTTGTTTCTTTCTTTTTTCTTTCTTTCTTTCTTTCTTTCCTACGTTCTTTCTTTCTTTCTTTCTTCTTTCTTTCTTTCTTTCTTTCTTTCTTTTTTCTTTCTTTCTTTCCTACGTTCTTTCTTTCTTTCTTCTTTTTTTTTCTTTCTTTCTTTTTAATTTCTTTCTTTCTTTCTTTCTATCCTTGTTTCTTTCTTTCTTTCTTTTATTCTTTTTAATTTCTTTCTTTCCTACGTTCTTTCTTTCTCTTTCTTTCTTCTTTCTTTCTTTCTTTCTTTCTTTCTTTCTAATTTCTTTCTTTCTTTCCTACGTTTTTTCTTTCTTTCTTTCTTCTTTCTTTCTTTCTTTCTTTCTTTCTTTCTTTCTTTCTTTTCTTCTTTCTTTCTTTCTTTCTTTCTTTCTTTCTTTCCTTCTTTCTTTTTTTCTTTCTTTTTTCTTTCTTTCTTTCTTTCTTTCTTTTTAATTTCTTTCTTTCTTTCTTTCTTTCCTACGTTCTTTGTTTCTTTCTTTTTTCTTTCTTTCTTTCTTTTTAATTTCTTTCTTTCTTTTTTCTTTCTTTCTTTCTTTCATTCTTTCTTTCTTTCCTTTTTCTTTCTTTTTTCTTTCTTTCTTTCTTTCTTTCTTTCTTTTTAATTTCTTTCTTTCTTTCTTTCTTTCCTTTTTCTTTCTTTCTTTCTTTCTTTCTTTTTAATTTCTTTCTTTCTTTCTTTCTTTCCTACGTTCTTTCTTTCTTTATTTTTTCTTTCTTTCTTTCTTTC
>JAVLUU010000378.1:135000-140000 GCA_032206185.1 Columba guinea
TCTTTCTTTCTTTCTTTTCTTCTTTCTTTCTTTCTTTCTTTCTTTCTTTCTTTCCTTCTTTCTTTTTTTCTTTCTTTTTTCTTTCTTTCTTTCTTTCTTTCTTTTTAATTTCTTTCTTTCTTTCTTTCTTTCCTACGTTCTTTGTTTCTTTCTTTTTTCTTTCTTTCTTTCTTTTTAATTTCTTTCTTTCCTACGTTCTTTCTTTCTTTCATTCTTTCTTTCTTTCCTTTTTCTTTCTTTTTTCTTTCTTTCTTTCTTTCTTTCTTTCTTTCTTTTTAATTTCTTTCTTTCTTTCTTTCTTTCCTTTTTCTTTCTTTCTTTCTTTCTTTCTTTTTAATTTCTTTCTTTCTTTCTTTCTTTCCTACGTTCTTTCTTTCTTTATTTTTTCTTTCTTTCTTTCTTTCTTTCTTTCTTTCTTTCTTTCTTTCCTACGTTCTTTCTTTCTTCTTTTTTTTTCTTTCTTTCTTTCTTTCTTTCTTTCTTTCTTTTTAATTTCTTTCTTTCTTTCTTTCTTTCTTTCCGTTTTCTTTCTTTCTTTCTTTCTTTCTTTTTAATTTCTTTCTTTCTTTCTTTCTTTCTTTCCTACGTTCTTTCTTTCTTCTTTTTTCTTTCTTTCTTCCTTTTAATTTCTTTCTTTCTTTCTTTCTTTCTTTCTTTTTTCTTTCTTTCTTTCTTTCTTTCTTTCTTTCTTTCTTTCTTTCTTTCTTTTTTCTTTCTTTCTTTCTTTCTTTCTTTCTTTCCTTCTTTCCCTCTTTCTTTCTTTCTTTCCTTTTTCTTTCTTTCTTTCTTTCTTTCTTTCTTTCTTTCTTTCTTTCTTTCTTTCTTTCTTTCTTTTTAATTTCTTTCTTTCTTTCTTTCCTACATTCTTTCTTTCTTTATTTTTTCTTTCTTTCTTTCTTTCTTTCTTTCTTTCTTTCTTTTTTCTTTCTTTCTTTCTTTATTTTAATTTCTTTCTTTCTTTTTTATTTCTTTCTTTCTTTCTTTCTTCTTAATTTCTTTCTTTCTTTCTTTCTTTCTATCTTTCTTTCTTTCTTTCTTTCTTTCCTACGTTCTTTCTTTCTTTTTTCTTCTTTCTTTCTTTCTTTCTTTCTTTCTTTTTTGTTTCTTTCTTTCTTTTTTCTTTCTTTCTTTCTTTCTTTCTTTCTTTCTTTCTTTCTTTCTTTCTTTCTTTCTTTTTAATTTCTTTCTTTCTTTCTTTCTTTCCGTTTTCTTTCTTTCTTTCTTTCTTTCTTTTTAATTTCTTTCTTTCTTTCTTTCTTTCCTACGTTCTTTCTTTCTTCTTTTTTTTTCTTTCTTTCTTTCTTTCTTTCTTTCTTTCTTTTTAATTTCTTTCTTTCTTTCTTTCTTTCTTTCCGTTTTCTTTCTTTCTTTCTTTCTTTCTTTTTAATTTCTTTCTTTCTTTCTTTCTTTCTTTCCTACGTTCTTTCTTTCTTCTTTTTTCTTTCTTTCTTCCTTTTAATTTCTTTCTTTCTTTCTTTCTTTCTTTCTTTTTTCTTTCTTTCTTTCTTTCTTTCTTTCTTTCTTTCTTTCTTTCTTTCTTTCTTTCTTTTTTCTTTCTTTCTTTCTTTCTTTCTTTTTTCTTTCTTTCTTTTTTTTTTTTACTTTCTTTCTTTTTTCTTTCTTTCTTTCTTTCTTTTTTCTTTCTTTCTTTCTTTCTTTCTTTCATTCCTATGTTCTTTCTTTCTTTCTTTTTTCTTTCTTTCTTTCTTTCTTTCTTTCTTTCTATCTTTCCTACGTTCTTTCTTTCATTTTTTCTTTCTTTCTTTCTATCTTTCTTTATTTTTTCTTCCTTTCCTACGTTCTTTCTTTCTTTCTTTCTTTCTTTTTTCTTTCCTTCTTTCTTTCCTTCTTTCTTTCTTTCTTTCTTTCTTTCCTTTTTCTTTCTTTCTTTCTTTCTTTTTAATTTCTTTCTTTCCTTCTTTCTTTCCTACGTTCTTTCTTTATTTTTTCTTTCTTTCTTTCTTTTTTCTTTCTTTCTTTCTTTTTAATTTCTTTCTTTCTTTTTTCTTTCTTTCTTTCTTTCTTTTTAATTTCTTTCTTTCTTTCTTTCTTTCTTTCCTACGTTCTTTCTTTCTTTCTTTCTGTTTTCTTTCTTCTTTCTTTCTTTCTTTTTAATTTCTTTCTTTCTTTCTTTCTTTCTTTCCTACGTTCTTTCTTTCTTCTTTTTTCTTTCTTTCTTTCTTTTTAATTTCTTTCTTTCTTTCTTTCTTTCTTTCTTTCTTTCTTTCTTTTTTCTTTCTTTCTTTCTTTCTTTCTTTCTTTCTTTCTTTCTTTTTTCTTTCTTTCTTTCTTTCTTTCTTTCTTTTTTCTTTCTTTTTAATTTCTTTCTTTCTTTCTTTTTTCTTTCTTTCTTTTTTCTTTCCTTCTTTTTAATTTCTTTCTTTCTTTCTTTCTTTCTTTCCTACGTTCTTTGTTCCTTTCTTTTTTCTTCCTTTCTTTCTTTCTTTCCTACGTTCTTTCTTTCTTTCTTTCTTCTTTCTTTCTTTCTTTCTTTCTTTCTTTTTTCTTTCTTTCTTTCCTACGTTCTTTCTTTCTTTCTTCTTTTTTTTTCTTTCTTTCTTTTTAATTTCTTTCTTTCTTTCTTTCTATCCTTGTTTCTTTCTTTCTTTCTTTCTTTCTTTCTTTTATTCTTTTTAATTTCTTTCTTTCCTACGTTCTTTCTTTCTCTTTCTTTCTTCTTTCTTTCTTTCTTTCTTTCTTTCTTTCTTTCTAATTTCTTTCTTTCTTTCCTACGTTTTTTCTTTCTTTCTTTCTTCTTTCTTTCTTTCTTTCTTTCTTTCTTTCTTTCTTTTCTTCTTTCTTTCTTTCTTTCTTTCTTTCTTTCTTTCCTTCTTTCTTTTTTTCTTTCTTTTTTCTTTCTTTCTTTCTTTCTTTCTTTTTAATTTCTTTCTTTCTTTCTTTCTTTCCTACGTTCTTTGTTTCTTTCTTTTTTCTTTCTTTCTTTCTTTTTAATTTCTTTCTTTCCTACGTTCTTTCTTTCTTTCATTCTTTCTTTCTTTCCTTTTTCTTTCTTTTTTCTTTCTTTCTTTCTTTCTTTCTTTCTTTCTTTCTTTTTAATTTCTTTCTTTCTTTCTTTCTTTCCTTTTTCTTTCTTTCTTTCTTTCTTTCTTTTTAATTTCTTTCTTTCTTTCTTTCTTTCCTACGTTCTTTCTTTCTTTATTTTTTCTTTCTTTCTTTCTTTCTTTCTTTCTTTCTTTCTTTCTTTCCTACGTTCTTTCTTTCTTCTTTTTTTTTCTTTCTTTCTTTCTTTCTTTCTTTCTTTCTTTTTAATTTCTTTCTTTCTTTCTTTCTTTCTTTCCGTTTTCTTTCTTTCTTTCTTTCTTTCTTTTTAATTTCTTTCTTTCTTTCTTTCTTTCTTTCCTACGTTCTTTCTTTCTTCTTTTTTCTTTCTTTCTTCCTTTTAATTTCTTTCTTTCTTTCTTTCTTTCTTTCTTTTTTCTTTCTTTCTTTCTTTCTTTCTTTCTTTCTTTCTTTCTTTCTTTCTTTCTTTCTTTTTTCTTTCTTTCTTTCTTTCTTTCTTTCTTTCTTTTTTCTTTCTTTCTTTTTTTTTTTTTACTTTCTTTCTTTTTTCTTTCTTTCTTTCTTTCTTTTTTCTTTCTTTCTTTCTTTCTTTCTTTCATTCCTATGTTCTTTCTTTCTTTCTTTTTTCTTTCTTTCTTTCTTTCTTTCTTTCTTTCTATCTTTCCTACGTTCTTTCTTTCATTTTTTCTTTCTTTCTTTCTATCTTTCTTTATTTTTTCTTACTTTCCTACGTTCTTTCTTTCTTTCTTTCTTTTTTCTTTCCTTCTTTCTTTCCTTCTTTCTTTCTTTCTTTCTTTCTTTCTTTCCTTTTTCTTTCTTTCTTTCTTTCTTTTTAATTTCTTTCTTTCCTTCTTTCTTTCCTACGTTCTTTCTTTATTTTTTCTTTCTTTCTTTCTTTTTTCTTTCTTTCTTTCTTTTTAATTTCTTTCTTTCTTTTTTCTTTCTTTCCTTCTTTCTTTTTAATTTCTTTCTTTCTTTCTTTCTTTCTTTCCTACGTTCTTTCTTTCTTTCTTTCTGTTTTCTTCTTCTTCTTTCTTCTTTCTTTTTAATTTCTTTCTTTCTTTCTTTCTTTCTTTCCTACGTTCTTTCTTTCTTCTTTTTTCTTTCTTTCTTTCTTTTTAATTTCTTTCTTTCTTTCTTTCTTTCTTTCTTTCTTTCTTTCTTTCTTTTTTCTTTCTTTCTTTCTTTCTTTCTTTCTTTCTTTCTTTCTTTTTTCTTTCTTTCTTTCTTTCTTTCTTTCTTTCTTTCTTTTTTCTTTCTTTTTAATTTCTTTCTTTCTTTCTTTTTTCTTTCTTTCTTTTCTTTCTTTCCTTCTTTTTAATTTCTTTCTTTCTTTCTTTCTTTCTTTCCTACGTTCTTTGTTTCTTTCTTTTTTCTTTCTTTCTTTCTTTCTTTCCTACGTTCTTTCTTTCTTTCTTTCTTCTTTCTTTCTTTCTTTCTTTCTTTCTTTTTTCTTTCTTTCTTTCCTACGTTCTTTCTTTCTTTCTTCTTTTTTTTTCTTTCTTTCTTTTTAATTTCTTTCTTTCTTTCTTTCTATCCTTGTTTCTTTCTTTCTTTCTTTCTTTCTTTCTTTTATTCTTTTTAATTTCTTTCTTTCCTACGTTCTTTCTTTCTCTTTCTTTCTTCTTTCTTTCTTTCTTTCTTTCTTTCTTTCTTTCTAATTTCTTTCTTTCTTTCCTACGTTTTTTCTTTCTTTCTTTCTTCTTTCTTTCTTTCTTTCTTTCTTTCTTTCTTTTCTTCTTTCTTTCTTTCTTTCTTTCTTTCTTTCCTTCTTTCTTTTTTTCTTTCTTTTTTCTTTCTTTCTTTCTTTCTTTCTTTTTAATTTCTTTCTTTCTTTCTTTCTTTCCTACGTTCTTTGTTTCTTTCTTTTTTCTTTCTTTCTTTCTTTTTAATTTCTTTCTTTCTTTCTTTCTTTCCTACGTTCTTTCTTTCTTTCATTCTTTCTTTCTTTCCTTTTTCTTTCTTTTTTCTTTCTTTCT
>JAVLUU010000379.1:20000-22500 GCA_032206185.1 Columba guinea
CTTTCCTACGTTCTTTCTTTCTTTCTTTCTTCTTTCTTTCTTTCTTTCCTTCTTTCTTTTTTCTTTCTTTCTTTCTTTTTTCTTCCTTTCTTTCTTTCATTCTTTTTAATTTCTTTCTTTCTTTCTTTCTTTCTTTCCTATGTTCTTTGTTTCTTTCTTCTTTTCTTTCTTTCTTTTTTTCTTTCTTTTTAATTTCTTTCTTTCCTACGTTCTTTTTTTCTTTCTTTCTTTCTTACGTTCTTTCTTTCTTTCTTACGTTCTTTCTTTCTTTCTTTTTTCTTTCTTTCTTTCTTTTTAATTTCTTTCTTTCTTTTTTCTTTCTTTCTTTCTTTCTTTCTTTCTTTCTTTTTAATTTCTTTCTTTCTTTCTTTCTTTCCTACGTTCTTTCTTTCTTTCTTTTTTCTTTCTTTCTTTCTTTCTTTCTTTCTTTCTTTCTTTCTTTCTTTCTTTCTTTCTTTCTTTCTTTTTTCTTTCTTTCTTTCTTTCTTTTTTCTTTCTTTCTTTCTTTGTTTCTTTTTAATTTCTTTCTTTCTTTTTTCTTTCTTTCTTTTTAATTTCTTTCTTTCTTTCTTTCTTTCTTTCTATCTTTCTTTCTTTCTTTCTTTCTTTCCCACGTTCTTTCTTTCTTTCTTTCTTTCTTTTTCTTTCTTTCTTTCTTTCTTTCTTTCTTTCCTTTCTTTCTTTCTTCTCTTTTCTTTCTTTTTTCTTTCTTTCTTTTTTCTTTCTTTCTTTCTTCCTTTCTTTCTTTCTTTCTTTCTTCTTTCTTTTTAATTTCTTACTTTCTTTCTTTCTTTCCCACGTTCTTTCTTTCTTTTATTTTCTTTCTTTCTTTCTTTCTTTTTTCTTTCTTTTATTTCTTTTCTTTCTTTCTATCTTTCTTTCTTTCTTTCTTTCTTTCTTTCTGTTTTCTTTCTTTCTTCTTTCTTTTTAATTTCTTTCTTTCTTTCTTTCTTTCTTTCTTTCCTACGTTCTTTCTTTCTTCTTTCTTTCTTCTTTCTTTCTTTCTTTTTTCTTTCTTTCTTTCCTACGTTCTTTCTTTCTTTCCTTCTTTCTTCTTTTTTTCTTTCTTTCTTTTTAATTTCTTTCTTTCTTTCTTTCTTTCCTTCTTTCTTTCTTTCTTTCTTTCTTTCTTTCTTTCTTTCTTTCTTTTTTCTTTCTTTCTTTCTTTCTTTCCTACGTTCTTTCTTTCTTTCTTTCTTCTTTCTTTCTTTCTTTCCTTCTTTCTTTTTTTCTTTCTTTCTTTCTTCTTTCTTTCTTTCTTTCTTTCTTTCTTTTTTCTTTCTATTCTTTCCTACGTTCTTTCTTTCTTTCTTTCTTTCTTCTTTTTTTTTTCTTTCTTTCTTTTTAATTTCTTTCTTTCTTTCTTTCTTTCTATCTTTGTTTCTTTCTTTCTTTCTCTCTTTCTTTCTTTTTATTTCTTTCTTTCCTACGTTCTTTCTTTCTTTCTTTCTTTTTTCTTTCTTTCTTTCTTTCTTTCTTTCTTTCTTTCTTTCTTTCTTTCTTTCTTTCTTTTTTCTTTCTTTCTTTTTTCTTTCTTTCTTTCTCTCTTTCTTCTTTTTTTTTCTTTCTTTCTTTTTAATTTCTTTCTTTCTTTCTTTCTATCTTTGTTTCTTTCTTTCTTTCTTTCGTTCTTTCTTTCTTTTTAATTTCTTTCTTTCCTACGTTCTTTCTTTCTTTCTTTTTTCTTTCTTTCTTTCTTTCTTTCTTTTTTCTTTCTTTTTTCTTTCTTTCTTTCTTTCTTTCTTTCTTTATTTCTTTCTTTCTTTCTTTCTTTTTTCTTTCTTTCTTTCTTTTTCTTTCTTTCTTTCTTTCTTTATTTTAATTTCTTTCTTTCTTTTTTCTTTCTTTTTTCTTTCTTTCTTTCTTTATTTCTTTTTAATTTCTTTCTTTCTTTTTTCTTTCTTTCTTTCTTTTTAATTTCTTTCTTTCTTTCTTTCTATCTTTCTTTCTTTCTTTCTTTCCTACGTTCTTTCTTTCTTTTATTTTCTTTCTTTCTTTCTTCTTTCTTCTTTCTTTCTTTCTTTTTTGTTTCTTTCTTTCTTTCTTTCTTTCTTTCTTTCTTTCTTTTTTCTTTCTTTCTTTCTTTCTCTCTTTCTTTCCTACGTTCTTTCTTTCTTTTTTCTTTCTTTCTTTCTTTCTTTCTTTCTTTCTTTCTTTCTGTTTTCTTTCTTTCTTTCTTTCTTTTTAATTTCTTTCTTTCTTTCTTTCTTTCCTACGTTCTTTCTTTCTTCTTTTTTCTTTCTTTCTTTCTTTTTAATTTCTTTCTTTCTTTCTTTCTTTCTTTCTTTCTTTATTTCTTTCTTTCTTTCTTTCTTTCTTTTTTCTTTCTTTCTTTTTAATTTCTTTCTTTCTTTCTTTCTTTCTTTCTATCTTTCTTTCTTTCTTTCTTTCCCACGTTCTTTCTTTCTTTCTTTCTTTCTTTTTCTTTCTTTCTTTCTTTCTTTCTTTCTTTCTTTCTTTCTTTTTTCTTTCTTTCTTTTTTCTTTCTTTCTTTCTTTCT
>JAVLUU010000379.1:27500-30000 GCA_032206185.1 Columba guinea
TTCTTTCTTTCATTCTTTTTTCTTTCTTTCTTTCTTTCTTTCTTTCTTTCTTTCCCACGTTCTTTCTTTCTTTCTTTCTTCTTTCTTTTTTCTTTCTTTCTTTCATTTTCTTTCTTTCTTTCTTTCTTTTTAATTTCTTTATTTCTTTCTTTCTTTCCTACGTTCTTTCTTTCTTTCTTTTTCCTACGTTCTTTCTTTCTTTCTTTTTTCTTTCTTTCTTTCTTTCATTTTCTTTCTTTCTTTCTTTCTTTTTAATTTCTTTATTTCTTTCATTCTTTCCTACGTTCTTTCTTTCTTTCTTTTTCCTACGTTCTTTCTTTCTTTCTTTTTTCTTTCTTTCTTTCTTTCTTTTTTCTTTCTTTCTTTCTTTCTTTATTTTAATTTCTTTCTTTTTCTTTCTTTCTTTCTTTTTTCTTTCTTTCTTTCTTTCTTTTTTCTTTCATTCTTCTTTCTTTCTTTCTTTCTTTCTTTCTTTCTTTCTTTCTTTCTTTCCCACGTTCTTTCTTTCTTTCTTTCTTCTTTCTTTTTTCTTTCTTTCTTTCTTTCTTTTTAATTTCTTTATTTCTTTCTTTCTTTCCTACGTTCTTTCTTTCTTTCTTTTTTCTTTCTTTCTTTCTTTCTTTCTTTTTTCTTTCTTTCTTTCTTTCTTTTTTCTTTCTTTCTTTCTTTCTTTATTTTAGTTTCTTTCTTTTTCTTTCTTTCTTTCTTTTTTCTTTCTTTCTTTCTTTTTTCTTTCTTTCTTTCTTTCTTACATTTTCTTTCTTTCTTTCTTTTTAATTTCTTTCTTTCTTTCTTTCTTTCTTTCTTTCTTTCTTTCTTTCTTTCCCACGTTCTTTCTTTCTTTCTTTCTTCTTTCTTTTTTCTTTTTCTTTCATTTTCTTTCTTTCTTTCTTTTTAATTTCTTTCTTTCTTTCTTTCTTTCTTTCTTTCTTTTTTCTTTCTTTATTTTTTTCCTACGTTCTTTCTTTCTTTCTTTCTTCTTCTTTCTTTCTTTATTTCTTTTTAATTTCTTTCTTTCTTTTTTCTTTGTTTCTTTCTTTCTTTTTAATTTCTTTCTTTCTTTCTTTCTTTCTTTCTTTCTTTCCTTCTTTCTTTCTTTCTTTCTTTCTTTCTTTCTTTTTTCTTTCTTTTATTTTCTTTCTTTCTTTCTTTCTTTTTTCTTTCTTTTATTTTCTTTCTTTCTTTCTTTCTTTCTATCTTTCTTTCTTTCTTTCTATCTTTCTTTCTTTCTTTCTTTCTTTCCTATGTTCTTTCTTTCTTTCTTTCTTTCTTTCTTTCTTTCTTTCTTTCCCACGTTCTTTCTTTCTTTCTTTCTTCTTTCTTTTTTCTTTCTTTCTTTCTTTCTTTCTTTCTTTCTTTCTTTCTTTCTTTCTTTCTTTTTTCCTTCTTTCTTTCTTTCCTACGTTCTTTATTTCTTTCTTTCTTCTTTCTTTCTTTCTTTCCTTCTTTCTTTTTTCTTTCTTTCTTTCTTTTTTCTTCCTTTCTTTCTTTCTTTCTTTTTAATTTCTTTCTTTCTTTCTTTCTTTCCTATGTTCTTTGTTTCTTTCTTCTTTCTTTCTTTCTTTTTTTCTTTCTTTTTAATTTCTTTCTTTCCTACATTCTTTTTTTCTTTCTTTCTTTTTTACGTTCTTTCTTTCTTTCTTACGTTCTTTCTTTCTTTCTTTTTTCTTTCTTTCTTTCTTTTTAATTTCTTTCTTTCTTTTTTCTTTCTTTCTTTCTTTCTTTCTTTCTTTCTTTCTTTCTTTCTTTTTAATTTCTTTCTTTCTTTCTTTCTTTCCTACGTTCTTTCTTTCTTTCTTTTTTCTTTCTTTCTTTCTTTCTTTCTTTCTTTCTTTCTTTCTTTCTTTCTTTCTTTCTTTATTTTAATTTCTTTCTTTCTTTTTTCTTTCTTTCTTTCTTTCTTTTTTCTTTCTTTCTTTGTTTCTTTTTAATTTCTTTCTTTCTTTTTTCTTTCTTTCTTTTTAATTTCTTTCTTTCTTTCTTTCTTTCTATCTTTCTTTCTTTCTTTCTTTCTTTCCCACGTTCTTTCTTTCTTTCTTTCTTCTTTCTTTTTTTCATTCTTTCTTTCTTTCTTTCTTTTTTCTTCACTTCTTTCTTTCCTACGTTCTTTCTTTCTTTATTTCTTCTTCTTTCTTTCTTTCTTTCTTTTTAATTTCTTTCTTTCTTTCTTTTTAATTTCTTTCTTTCCTACGTTCTTTCTTTCTTTCTTTCTTTCTTTTTCTTTCTTTCTTTCTTTCTTTCTTTCTTTCTTTCTTTCTTTTTTCTTTCTTTCTTTTTTCTTTCTTTCTTTCTTTCTTTCTTTCTTTCTTTCTTTCTTTCTTTCTTTTTAATTTCTTACTTTCTTTCTTTCTTTCCTACGTTCTTTCTTTCTTTTATTTTCTTTCTTTCTTTCTTTCTTTTTTCTTTCTTTTATTTTCTTTCTTTCTTTCTTTCTTTTTTCTTTCTTTTATTTTCTTTCTTTCTTTCTTTCTTTCTATCTTTCTTTCTTTCTTTCTTTCTT
>JAVLUU010000379.1:37500-40000 GCA_032206185.1 Columba guinea
TCTTTCTTTCTTTTTCTTTCTTTCTTTCTTTCTTTATTTTAATTTCTTTCTTTCTTTTTTCTTTCTTTCTTTCTTTCTTTTTTCTTTCTTTCTTTCTTTATTTCTTTTTAATTTCTTTCTTTCTTTTTTCTTTCTTTCTTTCTTTTTAATTTCTTTCTTTCTTTCTTTCTATCTTTCTTTCTTTCTTTCTTTCCTACGTTCTTTCTTTCTTTTATTTTCTTTCTTTCTTTCTTCTTTCTTCTTTCTTTCTTTCTTTTTTGTTTCTTTCTTTCTTTCTTTCTTTCTTTCTTTCTTTCTTTTTTCTTTCTTTCTTTCTTTCTCTCTTTCTTTCCTACGTTCTTTCTTTCTTTTTTCTTTCTTTCTTTCTTTCTTTCTTTCTTTCTTTCTTTCTGTTTTCTTTCTTTCTTTCTTTCTTTTTAATTTCTTTCTTTCTTTCTTTCTTTCCTACGTTCTTTCTTTCTTCTTTTTTCTTTCTTTCTTTCTTTTTAATTTCTTTCTTTCTTTCTTTCTTTCTTTCTTTATTTATTTCTTTCTTTCTTTCTTTCTTTCTTTTTTCTTTCTTTCTTTTTAATTTCTTTCTTTCTTTCTTTCTTTCTTTCTATCTTTCTTTCTTTCTTTCTTTCCCACGTTCTTTCTTTCTTTCTTTCTTTCTTTTTCTTTCTTTCTTTCTTTCTTTCTTTCTTTCTTTCTTTCTTTCTTTTTTCTTTCTTTCTTTTTTCTTTCTTTCTTTCTTTCTTTCTTTCTTTCTTTCTTTCTTTCTTTTTAATTTCTTACTTTCTTTCTTTCTTTCCTACGTTCTTTCTTTCTTTTATTTTCTTTCTTTCTTTCTTTCTTTTTTCTTTCTTTTATTTTCTTTCTTTCTTTCTATCTTTCTTTCTTTCTTTCTTTCTTTCTTTCTGTTTTCTTTCTTTCTTTCTTTCTTTTTAATTTCTTTCTTTCTTTCTTTCTTTCTTTCCTACGTTCTTTCTTTCTTCTTTCTTTCTTTCTTTCTTTCTTTCTTTTTTCTTTCTTTCTTTCCTACGTTCTTTCTTTCTTTCCTTCTTTCTTCTTTTTTTCTTTCTTTCTTTTTAATTTCTTTCTTTCTTTCTTTCTTTCCTTCTTTCTTTCTTTCTTTCTTTCTTTCTTTCTTTCTTTCTTCTTTTTTTTTCTTTCTTTCTTTTTAATTTCTTTCTTTCTTTCTTTCTATCTTTGTTTCTTTCTTTCTTTCTTTCGTTCTTTCTTTCTTTTTAATTTCTTTCTTTCCTACGTTCTTTCTTTCTTTCTTTTTTCTTTCTTTCTTTCTTTCTTTCTTTCTTTTTTCTTTCTTTTTTCTTTCTTTCTTTCTTTCTTTCTTTCTTTATTTCTTTCTTTCTTTCTTTCTTTTTTCTTTCTTTCTTTCTTTTTCTTTCTTTCTTTCTTTCTTTATTTTAATTTCTTTCTTTCTTTTTTCTTTCTTTCTTTCTTTCTTTTTTCTTTCTTTCTTTCTTTATTTCTTTTTAATTTCTTTCTTTCTTTTTTCTTTCTTTCTTTCTTTTTAATTTCTTTCTTTCTTTCTTTCTATCTTTCTTTCTTTCTTTCTTTCCTACGTTCTTTCTTTCTTTTATTTTCTTTCTTTCTTTCTTCTTTCTTCTTTCTTTCTTTCTTTTTTGTTTCTTTCTTTCTTTCTTTCTTTCTTTCTTTCTTTCTTTTTTCTTTCTTTCTTTCTTTCTCTCTTTCTTTCCTACGTTCTTTCTTTCTTTTTTCTTTCTTTCTTTCTTTCTTTCTTTCTTTCTTTCTTTCTTTCTGTTTTCTTTCTTTCTTTCTTTCTTTTTAATTTCTTTCTTTCTTTCTTTCTTTCCTACGTTCTTTCTTTCTTCTTTTTTCTTTCTTTCTTTCTTTTTAATTTCTTTCTTTCTTTCTTTCTTTCTTTCTTTCTTTCTTTCTTTCTTTCTTTCTTTTTTCTTTCTTTTTAATTTCTTTCTTTCTTTCTTTTTTTTCTTTCTTTCTTTCTTTCTTTTTAATTTCTTTCTTTCTTTCTTTCCTACGTTCTTTCTTTCTTTCTTTCTTTTTTCTTTCTTTCTTTCTTTCTTTCTTTTTTCTTTCTTTCTTTCTTTCTCTCTTTCTTTCCTACGTTCTTTCTTTCTTTCTTTTTTCTTTCTTTCTTTCTTTCTTTCTTTCTTTCTTTCTTTCTTTTTTCTTTCTTTTTTCTTTCTTTCTTTCTTTCTTTCTTTCTTTTTAATTTCTTTCTTTCTTTCTTTTTAATTTCTTTCTTTTTTCTTTCTTTCTTTCTTTCTAATTTCTTTCTTTCTTCCTTTCTTTCTATCTTTCATTCTTTCTTTCTTTCCTACGTTCTTTCTTTCTTTCCTTCTTCTCTCTTTCTTTCTTTCTTTTTTGTTTCTTTCTTTCTTTCTTTCTTTCTTTATTTCTTTTTTCTTTCTTTCTTTGTTTCTTTTTAATTTCTTTCTTTCTTTCTTTCTTTCTTTCTTTCCTACGTTCTTTCTTTCTTTTTTCTTTCTTTCCTTCTTCCTTTCTTTTTCTGTTG
>JAVLUU010000379.1:55000-60000 GCA_032206185.1 Columba guinea
TTAATTTCTTTCTTTCTTTCTTTCTTTCTTTCTTTCTTTCTTTCTTTTTTCTTTCTTTCTTTTTAATTTCTTTCTTTCTTTCTTTTTTCTTTCTTTCTTTCTTTTTAATTTCTTTCTTTCTTTCTTTCTTTCCTACGTTCTTTCTTTCTTTATTTTTTCTTTCTTTCTTTCTTTCTTTCTTTCCTACGTTCTTTCTTTCTTTCTTTCTTTCTTCTTTCTTTCTTTCTTTCCTTCTGTCTTTTTTTCTTTCTTTCTTTCTTTTTTCTTTCTTTCTTTCTTTCTTTCTTTTTAATTTCTTTCTTTCTTTCCTTCCTACGTTCTTTCTTTCTTTCTTTTTTCTTTCTTTCTTTCTTTCTTTCCTACGTTCTTACTTTCTTTCTTTGTTCTTTCTTTCTTTCTTTCTTTCATTTTTCCTTCTTTCTTTCCTACGTTCTTTCTTTCTTTCTTTCTTCTTTTTTTTCTTTCTTTCTTTTTAATTTCTTTCTTTCTTTCTTTCTATCTTTGTTTCTTTCTTTCTTTCTTTCTTTCTTACTTTTTAATTTCTTTCTTTCTTTCTTTTTAATTTCTTTCTTTCCTACGTTCTTTCTTTCTTTCTTTTTTCTTTCTTTCTTTCTTTCTTTCTTTCTTTCTTTCTTTCTTTCTTTCTTCTTCCTTTCTTTTTTCTTTCTTTCTTTTTAATTTCTTTCTTTCTTTCTTTCTTTCTTTCTTTCTTTCTTTCTTTCTTTTTTCTTTCTTTCTTTCTTTCTTTCTTTTTTCTTTCTTTCTTTCTTTCTTTCTTTTTTCTTTCTTTCTTTCTTTCTTTCTTTCTTTCTTTTTAATTTCTTTCTTTCTTTCTTTCCTACGTTCTTTCTTTCTTTGTTTTTTCTTTCTTTCTTTCTTTCTTTCCTACGTTCTTTCTTTCTTTCTTTCTTTTTTCTTTCTTTCTTTCTTTCTTTTTAATTTCTTTCTTTCCTTCTTTCTTTCCTTCTTTCCTACGTTCTTTGTTTCTTTCTTCTTTCTTTCTTTCTTTCTTTCTTTCTTTCTTTTTAATTTCTTTCTTTCCTACGTTCTTTTTTCTTTCTTTCTTTCTTACGTTCTTTCTTTCTTTCTTTCTTTCTTTTTTCTTTCTTTCCTTCTTTTTTCTTTCTTTCTTTCTTTTTAATTTCTTTCTTTCTTTCTTTCTTTCCTACGTTCTTTCTTTCTTTCTTTTTTCTTTCTTTCTTTCTTTCTTTCTTTCTTTCTTTCTTTTTTCTTTCTTTCTTTCTTTTTTCTTTCTTTCTTTCTTTCTATCTTTCTTTCTTTCTTTCATTCTTTTTTCTTTCTTTCTTTCTTTCTTTCTTTCATTTTCTTTCTTTCTTTCTTTATTTTAATTTCTTTCTTTCTTTTTTCTTTTTTCTTTCTTTCTTTCTTTCTCTTTTCTTTCTTTCTTTCTTTATTTCTTTTTAATTTCTTTCTTTCTTTTTTCTTTCTTTTTAATTTCTTTATTTATTTTTTCTTTCTTTCTTTTTAATTTCTTTCTTTCTTTCTTTCTTTTTATCTTTCTTTCTTTCTTTCTTTCTTTCCCACGTTCTTTCTTTCTTTCTTTCTTCTTTCTTTTTTTCTTTCTTTCTTTCTTTCTTTTTTCTTCCTTTCTTTCTTTCCTACGTTCTTTCTTTCTTTATTTCTTCTTCTTTCTTTATTTCTTTCTTTTTAATTTCATTCTTTCCTTTGTTCTTTCTTTCTTTCTTTCTTTCTTTTTCTTTCTTTCTTCCTTTCTTTCTTTCTTTCTTTCTTTCTTTCTTTTTTCTTTCTTTCCTTTTTCTTTCTTTCTTTCTTTCTTTCTCTTCTCTTTCTTTTATTTTCTTTCTTTCTTTCTTTCCTTCTTTTTTCTTTCTTTTATTTTCTTTCTTTCTTTCTTTCTTTCTATCTTTCTTTCTTTCTTTCTTTCTTTCCTACGTTCTTTCTTTCTTTCTTTCTTCTTTCTTTCTTTTTTGTTTCTTTCTTTCTTTCTTTCTTTCTTTCTTTTTTCTTTCTTTCTTTCTTTCTCTCTTTCTTTCCTACGTTCTTTCTTTCTTTTTTCTTTCTTTCTTTCTTTCTTTCTTTCTTTCTTTCTTTCTGTTTTCTTTCTTTCTTTCTTTCTTTTTAATTTCTTTCTTTCTTTCTTTCTTTCTTTCTTTTTTCTTTCTTTCTTTCTTTCTCTCTTTCTTTCCTACGTTCTTTCTTTCTTTATTTCTTCTTCTTTCTTTCTTTCTTTCTTTCCTACGTTCTTTCTTTCTTTCTTTCTTTCTTTCTGTTTTCTTTCTTTCTTTCTTTCTTTTTAATTTCTTTCTTTCTTTCTTTCTTTCCTACGTTCTTTCTTTCTTTTTTCTTTCTTTCCTACGTTCTTTCTTTCTTTCCTTCTTTCTTCTTTTTTTTTCTTTCTTTCTTTTTAATATCTTTCTTTCTTTCTTTCTTTTTTCTTTCTTTCCTACGTTCTTTCTTTCTTTCCTTCTTTCTTCTTTTTTTTTCTTTCTTTCTTTTTAATTTCTTTCTTTCTTTCTTTCTTTCTTTCTTTTTTTCTTTCTTTTTTCTTTCTTTCTTTGTTTCTTTCCTACGTTCTTTCTTTCTTTCTTGTTTCTTTCTTTCTTTCCTTCTTTCTTTTTTTCTTTCTTTCTTTCTTTTTTCTTTCTTTCTTTCTTTCTTTCTTTCTTTCTTTCTTTTTTTCCTACGTTCTTTCTTTCTTTCTTTCTTCTTTCTTTCTTTCTTTCTTTCTTTCTTTCTTTTTTCTTTCAAATCTTTCCTACGTTCTTTCTTTCTTTCTTTCTTTCTTCTTTTTTTTTCTTTCTTTCTTTTTAATATCTTTCTTTCTTTCTTTCTATCTTTGTTTCTTTCTTTCTTTCTTTCTTTCTTTCTTTTTAATTTCTTTCTTTCCTACGTTCTTTCTTTCTTTCTTTCTTTTTTCTTTCTTTCTTTCTTTCTTTCTTTTTTCTTTCTTTCTTTTTTCTTTCTTTCTTTCTTTCTTTCTTTCTCTCTTTCTTTCTTTCTTTCTTTCTTTTTAATTTCTTTCTTTCTTTCTTTCCTACGTTCTTTCTTACTTTCTTTTTTCTTTCTTTCTTTCTTTCTTTCCCACGTTCTTTCTTTCTTTCTTTCTTCTTTCTTTTTTCTTTCTTTCTTTCTTTCATTTTCTTTCTTTCTTTCTTTTTAATTTCTTTCTTTCTTCCTTTCTTTCTTTCTTTCTTTCTTTCTTTCTTTCTTTTTAATTTCTTTCTTTCTTTCTTTTTTCTTTCTTTCTTTCTTTCCTTCTTTCTTCTTTCTTTCTTTCTTTCTTTCTTTCTTTCTTTCTTTTTAATTTCTTTCTTTCTTTTTTGTTTCTTTCTTTCTTTCTTTCTTTCTTTCTTTTTTCTTTCTTTCTTTCTCTCTTTCTTTCCTATGTTCTTTCTTTCTTTTTCTTTCTTTCTTTCTTTCTTTCTTTCTTTCTTTCTTTCTTTCTTTCTTTCTGTTTTCTTTCTTTCTTTCTTTCTTTTTGATTTCTTTCTTTCCTTCTTTCTTTCTACGTTCTTTCTTTCTTTCTTTCTTCTTTCTTTCTTTCTTTCCTTCTTTCTTTTTTTCTTTCTTTCTTTCTTTCTTTTTTCTTTCTTTCTTTCTTTCTTTCTTTCTTTTTAATTTCTTTCTTTCTTTCTTTCCTACGTTCTTTCTTTCTTTCTTTTTTCTTTCTTTCTTTCTTTCTTTCTTTCTTTCTCTCTTTCTTTTTTCTTTCTTTCTTTCTTTCTTTTTTCTTTCTTTCTTTCTTTCTTTATTTTAATTTCTTTCTTTCTTTTTTCTTTCTTTCTTTTTTCTTTCTTTCTTTCTTTATTTCTTTTTAATTTCTTTCTTTCTTTTTTCTTTCTTTCTTTCTTTTTAATTTCTTTCTTTCTTTCTTTCTATCTTTCTTTCTTTCTTTCTTTCTTTCCCACGTTCTTTCTTTCTTTCTTTCTTTTTAATTTCTTTCTTTCTTTCTTTCTTTTTAATTTCTTTCTTTCCTACGTTCTTTCTTTCTTTCTTTCTTTTTCTTTCTTTCTTTCTTTCTTTCTTTCTTTATTTCTTTCTTTCTTTTTTCTTTCTTTCTTTTGTCTTTCTTTCTTTCTTTCTTTCTTTCTTTCTTTCTTTCTTTCTTTCTTTCTTTTTAATTTCTTACTTTCTTTCTTTCTTTCCTACGTTCTTTCTTTCTTTTATTTTCTTTCTTTCTTTCTTTCTTTCTTTCTTTTTTCTTTCCTTTATTTTCTTTCTTTCTTTCTTTCTTTCTTTTTTCTTTCTTTTATTTTCCTTCATTCTTTCTTTCTTTCTATCTTTCTTTTTTTCTTTTTTTCTTTCTTTCTTTCTTTCCTACGTTCTTTCTTTCTTTCTTTCTTCTTTCTTTCTTTCTTTCTTTCTTTTTTGTTTCTTTCTTTCTTTCTTTCTTTCTTTCTTTCTTTCTTTCTTTCTTTCTTTCTTTCCTACGTTCTTTCTTTCTTTTTTCTTTCTTTCTTTCTTTCTTTATTTCTGTTTTCTTTCTTTCTTTCTTTCTTTTTGATTTCTTTCTTTCTTTCTTTCTTTCTTTCCTACGTTCTTTCTTTCTTCTTTTTTCTTTCTTTCTTTCTTTTTAATTTCTTTCTTTCTTTCTTTCTTTCTTTCTTTTTTCTTTCTTTCTTTCTTTCTCTCTTTCTTTCTTTCTTTCTTTCTTTTTAATTTCTTTCTTTCTTTCTTTCTTTTTTTCTTTCTTTCTTTCTTTCCTTCTTTCTTTCTTTTTAATTTCTTCCTTTCTTTCTTTCTTTCCTACGTTCTTTCTTTCTTTCTTCTTTCTTTCTTTCTTTCCTTCTTTCTTTTTTTCTTTCTTTCTTTTTTCTTTCTTTCTTTCTTTCTTTCTTTCTTTCTTTCTTTCTTTCTTTCTTTTTTCTTTCTTTCTTTTTTCTTTCTTTATTTCCTTCTTTCCTTCTTTCTTTCTTTCTTTCTTTCTTTCTTTCTTTTTAATTTCTTTCTTTCTTTCTTTCTTTCTTTCTTTCTTTCTTTCTTTCTTTCTTTCTTTCCTATGTTCTTTCTTTCTTTCC